>OZ012741.1:581636323-581676027 GCA_963859935.3 Lathyrus sativus | reverse complement strand
TCTAAGATCAACCCGTGTGAATCCTAATTCATCATTTTCTGCACTAGTGTTACTGTCAATCCATTTGCACTTATATAAAAGCATTTTAAAAATAACATAATCAAACTGCATAATCTTCTCAATGACTCCAAAGTGCACTCTATATGCCAGTACACGATTCTTATCTTTCGAACTAGAGAACTACATGGGTTCAGCTTCAACCATAACCCCACTATTTTGTATGGTACTACAATCATCCTTTGATTTTGTATAGAATAAATATTCAGTAATGTCGTATGCACTCCAAGTTATTACATTAAACTTAGACACATGTGACATCCATTTCATTTTCTCTGATGCACTACTCTCTTTAGAAATCCTTTTATTAAATCAAGTTATGAAATTCTTGTTATTTTCTGTCAACAACATTTTTTCACTCATCCGGAGGAATGTTTTCTTGATAAGACTTTTGTGAATGGTCAAGAAAGTTTGAACTTTACTAACATTATTCAATATATATAAATGTGCTTGAAGAACTACATCTCTGTCAAATTTTTTAAAATTTAAACCTTGAATACCTCTACCATGACACCTTCCATCATGATAAAACTCGGGAATTCCTATAAAGTTTGCTTTTGACAAGTAGTTTGTACAAAACTCAATAGCTTCTTCAGTGATGTACCGTTTAACGATTGAATTTTTCGTAAGGTGATGATTCTTTGTATACCCTTTAAATATCTTCATGTATCTCTCTATCAGATACATCCACTATAAATAAAATGAAACACAAATTATAATCTCCTTTACTAGACGAACAATTAAGTGAACCATAATATCAAAAAATGATAGAGGGAAAAATATCTTTAATTTACACAAGATAATTATAGCCTCATGTTCCAACTCAATAAAATTTTCAGGTTCAATGACTTTACTACATATAGAATTGAATAATAAGCACAATCTGACTATAATTACCCTTACATAGTTTTGTAGAATTCCACGAATAACCACTGGTAGAAGTTGTTCCATCAAGACATGGCAATCATGATATTTTAAGCCAACTAACTTGAGATCATTAATTGACACAAGTTTCTTCATATTTGGTGAGTACCCTTGGGGAACTTTAATACCCTGCAAACAATCTCAAAAACTTTGTTTTTCTTTTTTAGAAATAGTATGACATGTGTTGTGAATCAGATACCTTTAAACAAAGTATAAACGGTTTCTTAATGATCAAGAAACACACAAGGGTTAGGGTTAACAAAGAAAACAAGGTAAAACAACAAGGAACAACAAGGATTGGTTATTAAACTGCTATTCTTTCCTTTCTCTTTTGAACAAGATTACAAGTATACAAGAATAACAAAATAACCTCTCTCCCTTGAAATTAGGATTTTATCTTCCTATTTTTCCTTATGCCAAGATTGAGAAACTAGCATCCTATTTATAATAAAATAGCACATGCTAACAACCCTAGCAATATTTACTCATGCTAACAACCTTAGCAATATTTACTCATGCTAACAACCTTAGCAATATTTACTCATGCTAACAACCTTAGCAATATTTACTCATGCTAACAACCTTAACAATATTTACTCATGCATGTTAGAACAAACTTCGACTACAACACGCATTACTTGCGAACAGACTTCGACCACACTAGAGTTCAATCCAATGTCTCACAAATCTCCACCTTGGATCTAACTCTATAACATCAAGAAACTAGCTTTCTTCATGCAGATTTATTAACTGCATACAGTGGAAAAACTTGCAACTGGGCAATGTCTTGGTGATCATATCAGCAGCATTATGATTTGTCGAAACTTTCAGCACTTGGACTTCTCCACGCTCAATTACCCCTCTGATGAAATGCAGCCTCACATCAATGTGCTTGGTTCGCTCATGATAGGCTGAATTCTTCGACAGATGTATTGCACTTTGACTATCACATTTAACAGTGATAACTCGACCTTTAAGTTTTAGCTCCTTTGCAAAACCTTCAAGCCACATTGCTTCCTTCACAGCTTCAGTTAGAGAAATATACTCCGCTTCAGTGGTTGATAAGGCAACGACCTTCTGAAGTGTTGCTTTCCAACTGATTGCTGTCCCAAACATAGTGAACACATATCCGGAGATAGATTTTCTAGAATCCATACAACCTGCATAATCAGAGTCGACATATCCTTCGATTACTGCTTTACTATCTTCACCCAAGGCTCCACCATAAATTAGGACTCTATTCAGAGACCCATTTATGTACCTTAAAATCCACTTCAATGCTTGCCAGTGAGCCTTTCCAGGATTCGCTATGTCGGGTCTAGTACAGACCATAGCATACATCAAAGACCAATTTGTCTTCTTTTGATTCCTGATAACTTCCTTATAGTCTCTAGGTTCTTCGTCTAGAACCTCACTTTCAGAGATTAAGGCATAAGCTATAAGATCTGCATACCCAAGTCTCTGAGGTGGCTTGATGACTCTTCTCGAACTGTCTCTTGCTAGCAGGTAGTCATTATCAGTCTCCTCATCTTCGACAACATCTTCTGTGTCTTCTTCGACTTCATCTGGGGTAAGCAATTCAGCATCAACATGCTCCACCTCAATAGGAATCTCTCCCTGTTCCAGCTCTTCGTCAGCATCATCAGTTTTCTTGAAAGCCATCTCAGCTTCGTTGAAAACTACATCTCGACTGGTGATACACCTCCTGTGACCTGGCTCTAGGCACCATAGCCTATAAGCTTTGACTCCTTCAGGGTATCCCATGAACATGCATTTCAGAGCTCTAGGTTCGACCTTGTCTTGCCTAATATGAGCATAGGCCACACAACCAAATACTCTCAGTCTGTCGAGACTAGGTGGATGTCCCGACCAAACTTCTTCAGGTGTCTTCATTCCCAAGGCAGTCGAGGGACATCTATTTATCAGGTAAGCTGCTGTCGAAACAGCTTCCGCCCAAAACACCTTCTTCAATCCAGCACTAACCAACATGCATCTAACCCTTTCAAGGATTGTTCGATTTAATCTCTCAGCTAAGCCATTTTGTTGAGGAGTACCTGCTATAGTCTTATGCCTTGCAATCCCAGACCCAACACAATAACTGTCGAAAGCTTCGTTGCAGAATTCAAGGCCATTGTCGGTTCTCAACCTCTTAACCTTTCTGCCAGTCTGAGTTTCGACTAGAATCTTCCAACTTTTGAAATTCTCAAAAGTTTCATCCTTCGTCTTCTGAATGAATACCCATAGTTTTCTGGAATAGTCATCAACGATGGATAGAAAATACCTTGCACCTGAGTGTGAAGGATTCCTTGCAGGCCCCCAAAGATCAGCATGAATGTAATCCAGGGATCCATGTGTTCTTTGCTTGCCTTTGTTAAACTTCGCCCTACAGGATTTACCAAATACACAAGATTCACAAAATTCCAACTTTTCGACTTTGTCACCTCCTAGTAGGTTCTGCTTCCCCAATTCGACCAGGCCTCTTTCGCTGACATGGCCCAATCTCATGTGCCATAATTCTGTCTTCGACATAGATTTCGTGGATGCAACATTTGTCGAACCACTTACAACCTCAGCCTCAAGGGTATACAAGCCTTGTTTCTTCACACCTCTCAAGGCTTCCTTCGACCCCTTCATGACTCTTAGGATACTTTTCTCTCCTTGAAAAACATATCCTTTTCTGTCGAATTCACCAAGAGAAATCAAATTTCTCTTCAAGTCAGGTACGTACCTGACTTCAGTCAATAACCTTATTGACTCATCATGGAGCTTGAATCTCACAGATCCAATACCTGCAATTTTGCAAGATTTGTTGTTTCCTAACAGCACAGATCCACCATCTTGATCACATAGCTCCTCGAACAATTCTCTGTTTGGAGTCATGTGCCAAGTGAAACCTGAATCCATAATCCACTCTTTCCTCGAGTCGCCACTTGAAACCACAAGAACATCAGATGAGTCGAAGTCATCTTGAACAATGGCTGCATTGCCATTACCTCCATGATCTTTCAGGCGTTCAGGGCACAACTTTCTTATGTGACCCTCCTTCTTACAGTGGTAACATCGAATACTAGATGTTTCGCCACTATAAGACTTCTGTTGACTTTTACCTTTTTTCCTGTCGAACTTACCATCTTTTCACAAGAATTTTCCCTTAACGGCCAAACCTTCGCCCACCATCGAAGGTTTATGCTCCTTTCGTTCGTTCAAGTCCTTAGAATACAAGGCTGATTGAACTTCTTCAAAGGTCAGGGACTCCCTTCCATACAAGAGAGTTTCTTTGAAGTGAGCATGTGTTCTGGGCAAAGCACACAACAACAATAGTGCTTGATCTTCATCATCGATCTTCACATCAATATTTTCAAGATCAAGAATCAGCTTGTTGAACATATCCAACTGCTCAGCCAACACTTTGTCTTCACTCATCTTGAATGAATATAAAGCTTGCTTCAGGTATAGTCGATTCACCAGAGATTTGGTCATGTACAAACTTTCAAGTTTCACCCATAATCCCGATGCTGTAGTCTCCTTTGATACCTGTCGAAGAACCTTATCACCAAGGCTCAATAATATTGCGTTGTGGGCTTTCTCGATCATGCCCGTCTTTTCTTTTGCCGTTAACGCAGCGTCCATGGCTGCCTCACCCTTCAACGCTTCCAAACAACCCTGCTGAACCAATAGGGCTTTTATCTTCAAGCGCCACAGACCGAAGTCGTTCACTCCGGTGAACTTTTCAATCTCATACTTTGTTGAAGGCATCTTCTCCACGCTCACCGCACCAATTTGTTGTGAATCGGATACCTTTAAACAAAGTATAAACGGTTTCTTAATAATCAAGAAACACACAAGGGTTAGGGTTAACAAAGAAAACAAGGTAAAACAACAAGGAACAACAAGGATTGGTTATTAAACTGTTATTCTTTCCTTTCTCTTTGAACAAGATTACAAGTATACAAGAATAACAAAATAACCTCTCTCCCTTGAAATTAGGATTTTATCTTCCTATTTTTCCTTATGCCAAGATTGAGAAACTAGCATCCTATTTATAATAAAATAGCACATGCTAACAACCCTAGCAATATTTACTCATGCTAACAACCTTAGCAATATTTACTCATGCTAACAACCTTAGCAATATTTACTCATGCTAACAACCTTAGCAATATTTACTCATGCTAACAACCTTAGTAATATTTACTCATGCATGTTAGAACAAACTTCGACTACAACACGCATTACTTGCGAACAGACTTCGACCACACTAGAGTTCGATCCAATGTCTCACAACATGCATGGGGAATACATGTTATGTTTCCTATATCTTTTAAGTTTAACTCTTGTCGTATACCCATCACCATCATATCTTCACGGGATTTCTTAGTATTTTTTTTTGCCTTTAATATTTAGAAGTGTTCTAATTAAACTATCACAAATATTTTATTACACATGCATCACATCAAGACAGTGTCTTACGTTGAGGCTAGACGAATATGAAAGATCAAAGAACACCGACCTCTTTTCCATATATTTTTCTCCATGAGCCCTTTTTGGCTTCTTTACAAAGACAACATTAATGTGTTGTTGTCTTTCATAAACTTCCTTCTTGGTTAAGGGCTTTGAAGCGATACCAAACTCCTATTTTTCATTAAAAGCCTTATGCAATCTATGGTATGGATGATTAGTTCTTAGAAATTTTTGATGCCCAAGGTAAACACTCTTTTTTCTATTTTTTAATTTGTAGAAGCATGTATCATTTTCGTATATTGGACATACTTTATGTCCCTTGACGTTGTACCCAGATAAATTACCATATGCATGAAAGTCATTAATCATGTAAAACAACATGGCACACAAATTAAATTTATCACCTGTATACACATCATCAGCATCAACACCATTCATAAAATTATCAAATCATCAATCAATGGCGTTAAATAAACATCTATGTCATTCCCTTGTTGTTTTGGACCCGAAATCATCATTTATAACATCATATATTTGCGCTTCATGCACATCCATGAAGATGGGTTGCAAATTATGAGAATAACATGCCATGGAATATGGTTGGTACTCAAATTACCAAACAGTTTCATTTGGTGGAAAGTTCAATCTTAAGGTTCCATGGCTCAAGGGGAAAATCTGGAAAAAACATAAAAAAATTTCGTTGTAATGAATCAACTACATGGCGAATTTTTCCATCACATAATCTTTTACCTGCATGCCATCTAGTATTCTTTGTCTCATTTACATTAGAAAAAATTCTCTCGAACCTTTGAATTATCGGTAGATACCGTATCACCTTGGAAGGAACACCCTTCCTAGTCGCACCATCATCATCTTTCAACACTATTATCCTTCTTCTTGTAGTGTGACTCCCCACACCTCGAGCACTCCTTCAAGTTTTCATACTCTTTCCTATATAATATGTAATTATTACGACATGCGTGTATTTTGACATAGTCCAAACCCATTGGACATAATATCTTGTTGGTCTCATAACTACGGTTCGACGACGTGTTACCTTTTGGAAGCATTTCTTGCAACAATTCAAGAAATTTATTGAAACTTTTATCTGTATAACCACCTATTGCCTAGAGATTAAATAGTCTTAATACAACTGACAATCTTAAAACATTTTTGCATCCCAGATATAACTCTTCCATGTCACTTTTCAAAGTATCTTCCACATGGGCTTTCTTAAAAGCATCTACTATAATATCACAAATTATATCTTCGAGAGTATCATTAATAAATTCATCATCTTCAATTTTATGTGACATAGGTATTTTTTGTCACTTCACCATGTCATACCCATTTCGTGTAAATTTGAATAATTTCATCACAACATCAATGATTGAATATATCACCCTTGGATGTTTTTGCGTATTTCGGCAAAATTTACAAGGACACCAAAAAATCTCATTATTGTCAGAAAAGTTTTTTTTTCCTCGCAAATTCAAGAAATTAAATCACTCCCTTCTCATACTCTTTTCTTAATCTATTGGATCTCATCCAACTAAGATCCATAATAACATATAACTTATGAAATAAAAATAAAAATGAACATTCCAAAATAATATAATAATAATAATAAACAACTATTACAAATACCTAAAAAACAACAACACTACATTATATCCTAAGTCTCAAAAACCATGACAATAACAACAACATCAATAACAACGACGAAAACAACAACAACAACAACAATAACAACAACAACAACAACAACAACAACAACGACGACGACGACGACGACGATAATAATAATAATAACAACAACAACAACAACAAGGACAACATCAACAATAACAACAACAACAACAAAATTCTATGAGAGATTTTTACATATTGGGGAAGATGAGAGAGTCAAATAAAAGTGTTGGTTTGATTTTCAAGCTTTCTTCCTCCTTAGAGAAGATGGTGTTTCAGTTTGTTAGGTTGAAAGAATGGTGTTTCAGTTGAAGAAAAGTTTTATGGCATAAAAAGCGAATGAACCATAACATTCTAATGATTGAGTAAAATATTATTTAGATTTTACATCTTGGTTTTCAGAAAAATCGAGAGAATAATGATGAGGTAAAAACTGCATTCAATTTATTTAAATAAAATATTAATAAACTTTTAAAGTCGTTTTTTTTAAATAATTAAGGTATAAGATGATTAATAAAATATTGGCTAAATTTTAGTTCTAAGTAAAGCATAAATTTGCAGGTGCTGAGAATCAAAACTCAAATCCTGAGCTACATTACCTATCAATTTTCAAAAAAGCAGAGGGATACGATTATTTAAAAAAATTAAAAAATAACATGTTTCAGGTCATATGATCTCAGATTTTCATTGGCTGGGGTGAAAGTCTTGTCGTGAAATGTATTATTTGTAGTAGTCTGAACTTTTATATGTGTTGTAGGATGTTTTGGTTGAACAATCCAAAGACGATATCTTCGTTCCACGAGATTATCATGAAATCTTGGTAGAAGCGATTGGAACCGAGAAGCATCCTAAGCGTGTCTATGGTCTTGGAATTTTTATGGTGATTTCAATTTATATCCATTGTTCTCATACTTTAACATAAATATTTGAATTTTGCATTAACTTTTAATTAGATCCATGCATAATATGTGTGTTGAAAGGAAATTGAAAAAGTATTGTTGCTTAGATCCATTGAACATTCAATTTCAAGGTAATGCAACAAACACTATCAAGATGTACATACAAAATAAGTTGGTTAGTGAGAATAAAAAATGTTACATGAGCTCATTTTACCTTGTGTAAGTATACATTAATTTGTGTTTTTATTTATAAATCAATTTTATACACGTTATTAATGATTCTAAATGTTTATGTAGGAATCATTGGCAATTAATTATTTTATGTCAGAAAAAATATTATAGTTATGTTATACTAGTTACACTATAAACTTAATGAAGATGTGCAAAAAAATTTGAGCGGGTAAGTGCTATTATTTGTAATACTAAAATTTTACCTTTGGTTTTGAATAGTTTTATTTCATGTTTAATTTTTACCGACATGTAGTGCTATAGAGGGATACAATTTTGTGAAATATAATATCCTTGGTAAAAAGCCAAACTTCATTTCTCCAAATATAACTATTACTTGTCCTTTTTGACATTCTTCTATTTTTGCTAATGTATTACTTGTGCTTTTTGTGTATTAATTAGTAACTATATGAAAATTATTTGTAGTCGCGCAAACAACCCAATAACTTTGAATGTGAATACTATGCTATGAGACATACATTTAATATTGTCTCCGGAAGCATTATAAATTCATGGCTTAAGGTATTAACTTTATCCATATACATATAATTTTATGTATATTTGTTAAGTTAATGTTATTGTTAACTTATCATAATTTAAATTTTATTAAAATTATAGCGGTTTAGCGACAAAACACCATTCCTACAAGAAGAGGTAGATGAAATCCAATCATGTTGGGTTGGTACCTTCTTATCTTATTATGAATCTTTAAAAACCTAGTTTTTCTTGGTTGTTCTTAGCATTGTATAGAAGTTTTGTCATTATATGTTCAAATATGTATAAGTTCTCTTGGCAGAGATTTTGTGTATCACAAATGTCATTATAAGTATTATAAGCATTGCACATTTGATTTTGTAAACAATGTAAATTTGCTATTCTATGTTATGTTA
Source organism: Lathyrus sativus (assembly GCA_963859935.3). Classification (NCBI taxonomy): domain Eukaryota; kingdom Viridiplantae; phylum Streptophyta; class Magnoliopsida; order Fabales; family Fabaceae; genus Lathyrus; species Lathyrus sativus. The sequence goes on along the minus strand of OZ012741.1, from coordinate 581,666,879 downwards.
TGTATAAAATACAAATGATCTGATTAAGTCACATAATTTGTAGTTTATGTGTAAAAAATGATACATATAAGTCAAAATGAGATTTAAAATAAACAATAAATGGCAAAAAAAAACTAGGTTATACCCCTCGGTTATTAACAAAAAGTGATATAAGTACTAGCCTTTTTCCTCAGTTACTAACAAAAATCGAGAGGTATATGGCGTGTGCTACATAGTTTTGAAAATTAAAAAAATGTTGTTGTTGGGGATCGAGCCAATGACCTTTTCAACTATTCCCTCGGTTATTCAGAAACCGAAGGTTACAGTGGCATATTTTCGTATCGCCCTTCGTTACCTCGCTTGTCTAACCGAGGTAAAATCCCATTCGCTCCTGAGATAAAATGGGTATTTTGTAGTAGTGTAAGTATTAACACCTTGTATGTTCTCTCTAACCAAAAAGAAAAGAGGGCCACCTTCATGCTATGAATCATTAGATGGAAGGTGTGACCAATAACAATACACCTCCACGTGCTATTCCATTATGAGGGAGATGTTACCAATCAAATCTCACGGTTACATGCCGAATAATAAACCACACGACACAAATAAATAGAAGGTTCAACATAAACCTAAAGCCATCTCATTCTTATCATTTCTTACATCATATACCACATACCTTCACTATACATTACACCTCAAATCCTTGTCCATAACATCTGACTAGTAGGATTCCTACCAAGTTCAGGAATAACATTTGACTTCCACTGTGGGGTTAATTAAGAATAGCCTCTCAGCCTCACAACCATTGATTTTACTTATTAGATGGTGCGATCAACACCCTAACTTGAAGAAAACGAATCATTGACTGTAATTTGGGACACGGTGGACGGATTCAGATGCCGAAACATGCCCTTACAACCACAAACAGAAGAGATCCAACATGAGCAAGTCCACATGGGTGACTCTCGCGACAAGTTGGAGACCCCATAACCATTGTGCAAAGAAATATCGGATTTCCTTATCTAGGAAAACTTCAAACCACGCCATCTTATAATTTTTGACAAAAAGATAAAACCCCGAGAACACCTTGTGTTGGTCAACACAAAAATGGAAATTATCAAAGCATGTAAGGCACTTGAGTAAAAATTCTTTTAAGCACCTTTAAGGAGAAAGCACACAGGTGGTACATGAGTTTACCTCAGTACTCTATCACCAAGTACTCAAAATTCTCTCATAAATTATTTCATCCATTATCATGAAGCAAACATAAAAAGATAACAACAAATTGCATATCCATTGTTCTCTTGGTAATTAGAAAACCCATAAGGAATATTTGATCGAAATAAATGAGTTTAATATTGATATTTATAAACCTGATAAGGAGATGTCCATGGGAGCGTTAACTATATAGGTGGAAGATCATTAGCTTGTAAGATCCTCTGAGCCGACTTGTACTAACCCAACATGACCAATAGCACGGAGTATGTAAAGAAATGTTATAAGTGCAAAAAATATGAAAACATACACCATACCCCCGTACAAACATAACATTTATTATATTCCTCTTGGTCTTTCTACGCGTGGGTTGACAATATCCTAATATCATTCTCCATAGCTCCAAGAAAATAGAACTTCTCATCGTAGGAATATATTATTTCACAAAATGGATAGAGGTGAAGTGAATGGTAAAAGCATAGTAGAAAATATCTGTAAGTTTTATTGGAATACAAATATTTGCAGGTTCTGTTTACCTAGATACATAGTGTCTAACAACGATACATAATTTACAAGTTCGTTAGTGATCAATTTTTACAAAAAAAACCCTAAGAAAACATTCATATAGAATCATCAACCAAAGTCATCTTGAACATTATAAAGAAGAAATTGGAAGAAATAAAAGGATGGTTTATGGTGTAAGCACTAGAGGCCAATAATTTTATTAGAAATTAGTAGTTTTATTAAATTATTTATTAATAATAAGTCCTTTCTTTATTATGTTCAGTTTTTTAAAGTAATAAAGTAACTATAATAGTGTACTAGCTAAAAAAGTACGAATGTATGATATCCCTATGTTGGTAAGAGTGGTCAAATGCTTTAGAATTTGTGATGGGTTAAGGCACACTCACGGTGGTGAGAGGCCATGTTTTGAGGTGTTTTCTATGAGATGAGAGCAAGCTCACGAGGGTGAGAAGCTCTATATTTTTGGGGATATTTCATGGTGAATTCATAATATCTCCCATCAATCCTAGAGTTGAGGTATTTATAAAGGCCTATGGGACTGTATTTAGAGTTTCTAGAAAATAGCAACTGCCCACCTAGTAATGGTAGTGGATAGTTGAATCCCTATTTCCTTGGGAGACGTGAGTTATTCCCTTGAATATTTTTATTAGACTATCTCTTACCAAGACATGGAATTTCTCACGTTTACCTATACTGGGCGATTGAGGAGTGTCGCAGACGAGGTAATGTCCCTCGTGGGCGGTAGGATCTTCTCGCCCCTTCTTGGCTGCATGATCTTCTTGCCCCTAGTGGGTCCTTCACTAATATATCACTACATTGTGATTGTTATTGGCACAACCACTATAATATTTTAATAAATGCTGCAAAAGTAAAACCAAGAGTCGTTATCAGGACCATCTGAGTGTTGAAAAGGTCTTTGTTTTCTATTATTTGGATAATCATTATTTTCTTATTATTTAGAAGTAAGATGTTTCTATTTTATAGGAACCGTAATGAATGGATTACGAATGATGCATCCAATGCTTTGGCTATATATAAGATATCAAAGCCAAAACAATATTCATTCCAACATTTAGAGCATTTTCAATAATTAAAGAAATACACCAGTGACAGAAATTCTTAAATAAAATGTGTATTTTATCTTTCTATAAAATAAAAAGTCTTAGCAGCCTTTATAAATTGTGTGTGTTATTATTCCGCATTTATATCGTTATTCCACAAATCTGACTATGAGGAAATGTGAGTAATTTCCTAACAATTGGCATCAGAGCAAGTTGCTTATTTCTCGTTTCAGAAGCGATCCAGATGAGTCAGACTCAAGTGGGAGCGATTGCAGCAGATGAAGGAATGGTAAAAATTGAGAAGTTTGACGGTGCGGACTTCAAATTTTGGAAAATGCAAATAGAGGATTATTTGTATCAGAAAGGTATGCATGAACCTTTCACGGGCACGAAACCAGCGGCAATGGAGGACGGTGCCTGGACCCTTCTCGATAGAAAAGCTCTTGGAGTCATTCGATTGACGTTATCCTGTAATGTGGCTTTCAACATTACAAAAGAAAAGACTACGACTAATCTTATGAAGGATCTTTCTAGCATGTACAAAAAGCCGCCGGCCTCAAACAAAGTTCATTTGATGAGGCGGTTGTTCAACTTACGGATGACAGAAGGTACGTCAACGACACAACATCTGAACAAACTCAACACTACTACAACCTAATTGAGTTCAGTTGGAATCGACTTTGATGAAGAAGTACGGGCTTTAATACTCATGTCTTCCTTGCCAGAAAGTTGGAATGCTACAGTCACAGCCGTGAGTAGCTCATCGGGAAGCAACAAGTTGAAATTTGATGATGTTCGTGATTTGGTTCTCAGTGAAGAAATCCGACAGAAAGAGTTGGGTGAATCATCAAACTCTTAAGTATTGCATACAGAGTCAAGAGGTAGAAGTTCAACCAGACGGAGCGAACATAGAAAATCAAAGGTGAGACAATCAAAGTCTAGAAGTCATCATAGTTCTAACAGCTCGAAGACTACCGAGTGTTGGAATTGCGGGAAGACCGGACACTACAAAAATCAGTGCAGAAGTGTACCGAATAATAAGGAGGCAAAAGATGAGGCAAACATTGCTTCAACCTCAGGAGGAGGTGATGCATTGATATGTTCTTTGGAGAGCAAGGAAGAGTCTTGGGTGTTAGACTCTGGAGCATCCTTTTACGCAACTTCACAGAAACAGTTCTTCGAAAATTATGTCCCTGGGAACCTCGGTAAAGTTTACCTTGGTAATGAACAATCTTGTGAGCTGAAGAATGTCAAACACATTCATGACCTGACGAAGAACTTAATCTCAGTAGGTCAGCTGGCCAGTGATGGCTACACAAAAATCTTCCATGAAGATCATTGGAAGATTTCAAAAGGTGTAATGACAGTTTCTCGAGGTAAAAAGAGTGGTACTATTTACAAGACAGCTGGAGCATGTCATTTGATTGTAGTTGCAACAAATGAAAGTCCAAATATATGGCACCAAAGACTAGGCCATATGAGTGAGAAAGGGATGAAGGTCATGCACTTAAATGGAAAACTTCAGGGTCTTCAGTCAATAGAAATTGACATGTGCGAAGACTATATACTTGGAAAACAGAAACGAGTTAGCTTTCAGACAAGTGGGAGAACCCCAAGGAAGGAAAGACTCGAGCTTGTCCACTCTGATGTTTGGGGTCCAACTACCATTTCATCTATTAGTGGGAAGAAATGCTTCATGACTTTTATTGATGACCATTCCAGAAAGGTATGGGTATACTTTTAATATATAAGTTTGACATATTTGAGGCTTTCAAGGTGTGGAAAGTGATGGTAGAAAACGATACCGGATTGAAGATCAAAAAGCTTCGAACTGACAATGGTGGTGAATATGTAGACACCAAGTTCAAGAGTTTATGCGATGAGCACGGAATCAGAATGGAGAGGACTGTGCCGGGGACGCCTCAACAGAATGGTGTAACTGAGCATATAAATCGAACATTGACTGAAAGAGCCAGAAGCTTACGTGTGTACTCAGGCTTACCGAAGCAGTTTTGGCAAGAGACAATCAACACGTCAGCTTACTTAATCAACCGAGGTCCATCTGTACCATTGGAGCTTAGAATACCGGAAGAGGTATGGAGCGGAAAAGAGGTAAAACTCTCACATCTTAGAGTTTTTGGTTGTGTAGCATATGTGCACATTAATGATCATGGCAGGAATAAGCTTGATCCCAAATCAAAGAAGTGAACTTTCCTCGGTTATGGTGAGGATGAGTTTGGCTATCGCCTATGGAATGATGAAAACAAAAAGATGATTCGTAGTAGAGATGTGATCTTCAATGAAAGAGTGATGTACATGGATAAACAAAATACAGGTGCCAGCAACTCAGATTCGAGTGAGCCAGTTTATGAAGAGGTGGACGATGTCACAGAAAGTCCTATAGTTGATAATCCTTGGCTAGAGGAAACAACTGAACAAGGCAGTGAGCAGCAGCCTGACATATCAGAGCCTCCGACTCCAACTCATGTATTGAGAAGGTCTTCTAGAACTCATGTTCCCAACAGGAGATACATGGACTACATGTTATTGACAGATGAAGGGGAACTTAAAGATTATGTAGAAGCATGTCAGATTGCAGATGCTAGTAAGTGGGAACTTGCTATGAAAGACGAGATGAAATCTTTGATCTCCAATGAGACATGGGAACTTGCTGAGTTACCTATGGGAAAAAGGTCACTTCACAACAAATGGGTGTATCAGGTGAAGGAGGACCATGATGGCTCCAAGAGATACAAGGCTCGACTAGCTGTCAAAGGATTTCAGCAAAATGAAGGAGTTGACTACACTGAAATCTTTTCTCCAGTTGTGAAGCTCAATACTATCAGGTCTATTTTAAGTATTGTTGCTAGTGAAGAGCTCTACCTAGAACAATTGGATGTGAAGACTACATTTCTTCATGAAGATTTAGATGAGGAGATTTACATGCATCAATCAGAAGGGTTCTCAGAAGAAGGGAAACAAAAAATGGTGTGCAGATTAAAGCAGAGTTTGTATGGTCTAAAACAAGCTCCAAGACAGTTTGAAAGCTTCATGCACAAGGAAGGTTTTAAGAAGTGCAATGCCGACCACTGTTGTTTCTTTAAGAGATATCACTCGAGTTATATCATTTTATTACTTTATGTCGATGATATGTTAGTAGCAGGTCCAAATATTGATGAAATCATAAACTTGAAGATGCAATTGTCAAAAGAATTTGACATGAAGGACTTGGGTCCAGCAAAGAAGATTCTTGGAATTCAAATCATGAGAGATATGCAAAGAGGAATGTTGTAGTTATCTCAGATGGAGTACATCAACCGTGTTTTAAAAAGACTCAACATGGACAATGCCAAACCAGTTAGCACACCTTTAGCTAGTCATTTTCTCTTATCAAAAGAATAGACCCCAGAGACGGAGGAAAAAAATAATTGATGACTAAGATTCCGTATGCTTCAGCCATTGGAAGTTTAATGTACGCAATTGTATGCACGAGGTCAGACATTGGCCATGCAGTGGGAGTTGTAAGCATGTTTATGTCAAATCCAGGTAAAGCTCATTGGGAAGCTGTGAAATGGATTTTGAGGTATCTACGAGGCACTAAGGAGAAGTGTTTGTGCTTTAATAAAGGTGAATTAAAGGTACAAGGCTATGTAGATGCAGACTTTGCTGGTGAAGTTGATCATCGACGAAGTACCACCGATTACATATTTACTGTTGGTACTACAACCGTTAGTTGAATATCGAGGATACAAAAGATTGTTGCTCTATCCACTACAGAGGCTGAGTATGTAGCAGTAACAGAAGCTAGTAAATAGTTGATATGGCTTCAAGGATTATTGACAGAGTTAGGGTTCATCCAAGAGACGAGTGTTTTGCACAACGATAGTTAGAATGCAATCCATCTGGCTAATAATTCAGCATTCCACTCTAGAACGAAGCACATTGATCTCCGTTATCACTTCATCAGAACTCTGCTTGAGGATGAGATACTAACGTTGAGGAAAATTCTCAGAAGTAAGAACCTAACTGGCATGTTGACAAAGGTGGTGACTATTGATAAACTGAAGTTGTGCTCAACTTCAGTTGGCCTGCTAGAATAACATACCAGAGAAGGTTGCTGCATGATCGAGGTGTGAAGACCGACTGAAGTCAATCTTCAAGTGGGAGATTGTTGAAAAAGTCTTTATTTTCTATTATTTGGATGATTATTATTTTCTTATTATTTAGAAGTAAAATGTTTCTATTTTATAGGAACCGTAATGAATGGATTACGGATGATGCATCCAATGCTTTGACTATATATAAGATGTCAAAGCCAAAACAATATTCATTCCAACATTTAGAGCATTTTCGATAATTAAAGAAATACACCAGTGAGAGAAATTCTTAAATACAATGTGTATTTTATCTTTCTATTAAATAAAAAGTCTTAGCCACTTTTATAAATTGTGTGTGTTATTATTCCGCATTTATATCGTTATTCCACAAATCTAACTATGAGGAAATGTGCGTAATTTCCTAACCCTGAGGACGTGATGCATGACCTCATATGGTAAACATATAAGGTCACTAAAATCTTTCGCAAAAAGAGAAATGTGATGTTGGCATACCTCAGAAGTGATGATCCCATCTTTGAATTGATATTTGTTTATAAAATTTTAACCTGACGAGGATACTAAAGTTTTTATGCTTTACTCATGAATCTTGTTAGATTAGCATTATCCAAAATTTGTAGAAACACAAATTTCTTGTCTCTAAAAAACTTCTTATGTAGAATCTAGGAATTTGAAAGGATTATGTCCCTGGTTGAAGACTTTTTATTTAGAAGAGTTGGAGAATTATGCATAATCAAAACTGGAAGAAGCTAATGGAGAAGAACAAACTCTCTTTGGTGCCATTGTTGAGTTTTTGCGAGAATAGGAGATAATTTTGATGCAGGTAGTAATAAAGAATGGATTAGAAGATAATAAATTTTGGACGAAGCTAACATATCTTTTATAACCGAACTATAATCTATTATACACTAAGCATATTTGATTATGAATAAAAAATACCATTTCATAATCGATTCGATAGTGAAAATGCTACATAACTAATTATCTATACACCATAATCAATTATGTTTCAGTTAAACAGGTTTCTTGATTTTACAAAGAGTATTTCAAAAGAGCTTTGAAAAATATGAAGTTTGAAAATAGTTTTTGTTAGTGTGTCTGTGTATTTTAGTACTAAGAGAGCTTCATACTATATTACAATATGACCCTAAATAAAATGTAACACTTAGGCTTCAGATCAAAGGTGTGTTTCACGATTCAGGTCAACTCCTTGAAGATGTTCATACTATTTGATTTTTGTTGAGTTCATCATCAAAAAACTCCATGCTTTTTTTATTAAAGTGCATTCAATGATGATCTTCATAATGTTTGATCATGTTAAGTTCTCGTCAAAACCTATTTAATCTATTATGAAGCATCTTTTGCTCTCTAAACGGTTATGGTTATGGCATAATTGATTATGTGGCATTTCTTGTTGAGTAATCAATTTGATAAAAAAACCTTTTATTTTTTATACATTCATATATTTTTAGTGTTGAGAGAGAAACTACTATAAAGTAACTATTGTAAATCGGTGATGTCATTATGATCTATATTGTAAAATTAAGAGAGTATTGTTCTCTTGAACTCATCAAGTATAAAGGGTTAAAGTTGAACCTGTGATAAAAGTTTTTTATAGAAGATTGCAAGTAAAACCTAAGGTAAAAGCTTGGTGTAAATCTTGGAAGCTGAACATGTGTTAAATGCATGATTGATAGTGAAAAATATAAAGGTGTTACCCTTGAGAACTAGACAAAACAATCATGGTTTTAGGACGAACCAAGATAACTCTAGTTTTCTTCACTTAAAGTCACACTACCATCGTCTGTGAGTTTTGTCTTCCTTGTCAACAAACTTTTTGAATTGTCCTTCTATTTTCTCTTGTTTCCACAAATGAGGATAAAGTAATTTTTCATATGGTGGAGTTGCTTTCTCTTTATTTTTCTATTCTTAACTTGGTATTTTCTCTTGACTCTCATTTTTTTCCAAACTTGTTTAGCTCTCTTTTTTAATTACTACATATTTTCCAACTAATCCCTCAATTTTCTTTCTTACTCACCCGCTCATGGATTTTTTATCTTCTTTCTTTTAGGACTAATATTTGTAAGAACTTTATTACTTCCTAATTCAATCAATTTACAAATTTTATTCTTGGTGTTATTGATGGTATTTTCTAGAAATTCTCATTTGATTGAGTTTCTATTTGTCTGGACAACTGCCCAATTCGAGCCTCTAAATATTTAATAGAAGCTTCAATATTTTATTGAAGTATCTTGGTTGACCTTGATAAATTCAAAGTTTCTCTGTGTCGTTTTTGTAAATTGAATTAGGGTTTCCTCCACATAGAAAGGTTTATCCGGTTGTTGATTATAGGTTTTTTTTATTATGTTGTTGCTAATGATATTGTTTATGTTGTTGTCCTCATTGATTTGAGATCTTCCCTTTATTGTTGCTCCAAATAAAGTTGGGACGGTCTTTTCACCCTAGATTATATGTGTTGGATTAAGCCTTTTCTCTATGATAATTGCTCATGCAATGGACATCTTCGTCTAGGACACCTTTATAAACACATTGACCATTGATAGGACCATCATCACAAAAACTACATCTAAGAGTTGGTGGTAGGTGTACATAATGTTCTTTTTTGCGCATGTTGTGATAAAATATTAGGATTTGTGAGTTATCTTATTAATGCGTCAATTTGGACTTTCATCTACTTATGAATTGCCAACATCTTATTTTGTGCCATATTCTCTTTTATCTCTTTTACCTTAATGTCAAACTTATTTCTCATCGTACTTCTAACTGAGCCATCCATAAACATTCAAGTGTTACCTCTTAGCCCCTGCGTAAAATACTAAACTTATACCATTACGTCAAGACCATGTGATGGACATCTTTTTAGATTTAATATTAACCTCCCCTAAGTGTCATGGAGATATCTGACACCACTTTTTCTTAAATTGGACGGTGTCTTCAATTTTTTCTACACACTTGCTCATTGGATATAACCTCTCCAAAAATGTCCCTTCTAAATCTTCCCAAATACATATGGCACTGCTTTGCAAATCATTCAACTAATTATTGGATCTCTTTCTGAGTGTGAAAGTAAACAACCTCGAATTCTTCTAGTCTTCTTCCAGTTCTAATGGATAACAAAATGAACATGTTTCATTAAATATGCTCAAATGTTCATAAAGATCTAGTAGTGACTCTTCGCCATACTGTTGTCCTTCTAAACTGCAAACACAAAATTCTTAATGTCAAAAGATACTGGATCCTATGGTTGGAACCCATGTATGACTTGACCACAAGCTGCTCGTCTAGCAAATTTTTGAGAGTATAAATATCTGGCACTTATGACATCCTTTCGTGTGGTTCAAAATGAATGAAATTGTGGTGAATGCAATACTCGTTCTTTAAGTCTGACTTGTTCGCTTTCTCTAATTCTTCTGTTTGCTCTGCTAACCAAACTTATTTTCAATTTGGTTTAGAAGTTTTTCTCTATCTTGAAATTAAACAAAATTTGGTATCATCCTTTACCTTGTTAAACAAAACAAAAATATTTTAAAAGCTCTGAAACAATTAACCAAAAACAATTAAAATTAAATATATTTTTTTAAAATTTGTTTTAAATTGCAATGAAAATAAAATTAACAAGGATAGTAAAAATAAAATAAACTAAAAAAACATATTTATGTCATTCAATGAATATATACATATTTCTTTCTTTCCCTTTATTTCCACTTTCACTAATTGTTCTGGACCGATCAGAAAAACCTTGGAAGAGTAAATCTAGCCATATTGATCCGGCCTGCAACTCGATGAACTTCCACTATTACCAAAACCTTTTCAAACATCAAAGGGAACTACTTTAACGATCTTAATATATACCAACCGTAAAGAGCATACAACGACCATCCGCAAAGTGCCGCGACCAAATAGCTAAATCATTATTTTCTTTTCTTTATATATAGAAGAGGCGCCAAATTGAGTAAACGGTTTTTAAACACAATTTCATTTCACCCTTCTTCATCATATATTGACTTGAATATTGAAGTTATAATCTTGCAAGTATCGTCCCCTACTCCAGCGCATTGGAGGCTGCAATTCACTATTGCCTCTATTGAAACTTCTCACTTATGGTTCCAAAACAGAACTGTGGCGTCATATGTGAGAATCAAATTTTGAAATCTACGAATTTCAAAAATTTACATACGTTGCTTGACTTTTTTAGTTTTTTACTTTTTCTATTCATCTAAGGAAGTAACAATAATCGAATGCAAATATCTATCGCATTTTGATTCAAATCTACGCAAATTGTATCTCATTTCTTCAAGATTTTCAGAACTCCAATTTTCATTTTCTATAGATATGATTGGATCCAAGATTACTAGATCCACCGCTTCACGAAAAGATGTCATAGCTGCCTTATAAGCAAGTAATCAATCACCACTTCCTCCACCATGAAATGCTGCAGATTTTCGAGTTATAGTTCCTTTGTATTCGAATCCAATTTGAGCTTCACAAGTGGCCAGACCAGTTCTGGTCAATCCATTGGAGACTTCTGTTTCACGTCCATCTATACAACATGAAACTTTACCTGACTTTCATACACTACAAACAAAACTTGTTGTACAAGGTGCTAGCGAGTTACGAAACAATGTGTTTAACATTGTTCAAAAATAAAACTCGAATGTTATTGAAGAGAGGCTTCAAAGCCTTGAATAGAGCTTCCACAATGCTTCATCCCTAGAATACAATTCAAGAAGCTTCTTCAAGAAAGACTCACGTCAAGATCCCAAAACTATCTAGGACAAATAAAAATGAGGCTCCTTTATCAAAGGATCAATGCATGAGTGAAAATCACCAGACTCCCCCTCTGAGTCCAAGAGGAGACTGGGAAAGTTATGCCTCATCCCTTGTTCAAGCATAAATTTTCCTATATAAGGCACAACCAAAGCACTTGTTGTTGATATAGATCTTGGAAAACAGGATCCCTAAGTCTATAGAGAAGCCCTCATGCTAGCTGGTTATGATGGGAAGAGAGATAATGATGAACACGTGCAAGTTGTAGACAAATGATTGAGTTACTTTAGTGTTGACGACGTTTCCAGGTGCAAGTTGTTCGCATTAACCTTGGTCGAATTAGCTCAGTTATGGTTCAACAACTTACCAGATGGATGTAATGATTCCTTGGCAGAGTTCCACAAGAGGTTTTCAGTTCAATTTACTACTAGGAAGCGATGTCTTATAATCAAAGTTGCTCTAACAGGGGTCGTCCAAAGGAAGAAGTAAAGTTTTAAATCGTATATCGATCAGTTTGCTTAAGTTTCAATTGAAGTGGATGTGGCTAAAGAAGGCCTGCACTGTTGGATTTATAAGAACGATATTTTTAACGATCATCCATTCAGACAAAAGTTAGGGAAGAGGACAGTATAATTTTTTCAAGAGATGTTGACCATTGTCGAACCTTTTATGCTTTTAGAAGAAAATTTGACCACATGTTTCGATAAATTCACGTCTAGAAAATCTCACTCGGTCCGTCCATCTGGAAAAGAATGTCACTAATGCCGAGATTACTTTGACAAAAACATGCAAGGGAAGTATGACAGATACACCCCTCTGATAGTCTCTTGTGAGAGAATCTATCAAAAGTGTGTAAATACTGAGTTCCGAAAGGCAGGAATCCAACGTTCATATCTCTTCAGGGAAACATCCTGAACGGACGGTTCAAAACATTATCGATTCCATAAAAGTCATGGCCACAACACCGATGTTTGCATTCAGTTGAATGATGCCATCGAATAATTGATAAAGAGAGGTTGGCTGGATGAATACGTGAAGAGAGTCAAGTGAGACAAAAAATTATATTCTAGGGGTAAATTTCAAATAAAGGCTACCACAGCTGGAATATGTGAGAATAACAAAAAGGTCAGTAAAGCTAAACACCCATATATTTTTACCATTATGGGAGGAGCCCCTCAGGAGAATCTCCCTTCCAAAGGGACGATGAAAAGGAAGATTGCAGAGATGATGATTGTCTACTGTAAAAAAGGAAACACTTATGCGAAAAAATCCCAACCGTTCTATGATGAGGATCTTGGACTCAGGAAAAATTGGAGGTATTTTAGATGAGATTATTCCCCTCGTGATCATCGTCACAGTTGTGAAGTTTGACGTGTCTCAGATCTTTATCAATGACAGAAACTCTTGTGACATCATGTACTCGGAGCTATTGGAGAAGATGAAGTTGGACCAAAACAAATTGTTGGCATACAAAGGTTCACACCTCCAAGCGTTCAATGGGACTACGACTGATCCTTATGGATATGTGAAACTAATAGTTTTTGTATGCAGTGGAAAAGACACTAAGGAAGTAAAATCTCATTTTCTTGTTGTTCCTTGTTGGATGGAGTTTATATAGTTGCATCTTGAAACCACCTTTCACGGCCATGTTAGATGTTGTCGCCTCACCATTCTATCTCGAAGTTAAATACCATAACCTACAGAGGGAACTAGCCAACATCAATGCTGATTTGGAAGGAGCAAAAAGAATATACCAAGCTCTCCAAAAATATCAAAGAGAAGACATAGCCATGGAGCTCAATGCCGCATCCCTCATTGGACAACTCAATCGGATGGGTGTCTTCCCTTCAAAAAGTTGTTGAAGAGGCCATAAGAAGCGAATAAATAAGCGAAGGTCACCTTTCCTAATTATGTTTTATGTTCCTTAATCATATATGATGTTACACTTATGTAATTTACCATTTGTATGCTTATGTTATGATACAATAGTAGGATAAATTGATGGTTTCTAAGACATTATTTTCTTCGTAAATGTGCAAAAAAAAACAAGAAATTCAGGGTACTACCAAAGATATTGATGCCCAAAACACATAAAGTCAGAGGTGTTATTGAAGACACTTTGTGCATTTGGCTAAAGCAATCACTTCCCCGTATAAAGTTAAGGATGTTGTTGGAGACGCTTTGTACGTCCGACAAAAGAAATCAAGTCCCCACATAAAGGAATGGGTGTTTATGGAGACATTTTGTACATCAGGATAAAGCTATGACTTCCCCATATAAAGTCATGGGTGTTGTCGGAGATGTTTTGTATCTATCAATAAAGAAATCGCTTCCTTATATAAATCCAGGGGTGTTATTGAAGATACTTTGTACGTCTTGCAAAAGCAATCAATTCCCTATAATTAATCATGGCCCACCCCCGTCTAACAGCTAGCCACTCTATATACCATGGTGGGTTGGGCATTCGTCTACCTCTGACCGAGTTTGCACGTGATATGCCTTTAATAAGGACAACTAAGATGAAAACTAGCCTTTGATAAACAATTGCGCTCAATGGTGTCGATTGGTCTTTAATGACTACTACTAAAACTCAAGCATAAAGCGGTTAAAGATTCAAACTAAAGTATTAAGGTTTGATGGACTTGTCTCTTCAATGATGGAAACCAAATGGAATATAACTTAATCCTTCTCTCAAAGTAAACTCAAGCAAGTATCTATAAGGATGAAGCATCTGACAAGTCTTGAAGTATAAGAAAACTCTACCTAAATTAATCTGAGTGAATACATTGTAAAGCATAAGGGAATTCTCGTAAAAGTGCACGGCTAAATCACATACACACAAACTTGCTTTCAAACTTATTTTTTTCAAGATAACATTTTCAAAAAATATCTTGAAGTCATGCCAGATGACTTAGGAGCTGCCAGAAAAGCTATGGGCAAATTTTTGTCTTTGCCAATCGATTGGCACCTTAACCCATTTGATTGAGTCAGTTCAAAAATGCACCCTCAGAAATTAAGACAACATCTTAATTAGGTGTAATCGCTAAATATCTTTCTTTTCCATTTTTAACCTAGTAACCTAGTAATTTAAAGGCAATCAATCGATTGGTGTATCTTGCTAATCGATTGGAAAGGCATAAAAGGCCGTACAACGTTTTCCTTTTTCGTGCCAACTTCTAGCCTATAAATAGAGGTTTATTCCTACTTTCCAAAGCATCCATAAAACTTTATTTTATTTCTCACTTCTCACTCTCTAAAAATTCTTTTTGTATACTTTCTCTCATTAAAATCTTAGGCAAAGTGATTTTCAAGAAAGTCATTTTGCGAGTGAGGAAGCTGTAATTATGGAGGGGCAATTTTGTAAGTTCACAAAGTTTTGTTTATACTTTGGTTGAATATTATATCGATTTATGGATTGCTTGTTTGGGTTTGAAGTTAAACCCATAAAAAGCTTAGATTTGGGATTTGTGTGATCAAGTCTCTGTTTAGGTTCAAGATCATTCTGTGATTAAATCTCATAGGTTCCTAGCTAGCCCGCAATAAAACCAAATTTAGGTTAAAGCTCAACCCAGTGTTAAAATTTTGTTTCAGTTCGAGATCATCCAGGTGGTAATCTCACAGGTTATTGGTTAGCCCGGTATAAAACCAAAGTTTAGATTCATAAGTTCATCCCGATGTTAAAAGTTCCCAAAGTTTGTTTTAAACTTGATGACTTATCACTACAAGATTCTTGTGGAAAGGATGCTAACCACTTCAATTCATCGTTTGAAAGGAACACTAACTGCTTATCTCCCTTGTTTGCTGTTTGTTTGGAAGTTGGCCACAAACTTTATTTTTTCTTATATAAGGGGGTTCAAGAGTTCAACCTACTAAAATCTCTTAAGTTTATTGGATACTCTCATGATCAATTCATGGGACTATGAATAATTCATTTTTTACTGAACTTGTATAACTCTTGGTGTTCTTCTTTTTCCTTAACTCTTTACATTACTACATTTCATCTCCTGCAATTTATTTTCCACTGTATAATTCTAGAACTTTTGTAAAAATATTTTCAAACTATGATTTTAATCCTAAATGTTTTTCAAATTCAAGTTTTTCTGAAACCCACAATTCAAACCCCATCCCCCCTTCATTCTCTTGTGTGTTAAGTCATATGTCCAATAAAAACAACCAGAGGATGGTCAGAGTGCTAACATTGCAGACGCCAAATTAAGGCAACTGTTTTTTTAACACAATTTTATTTCACCCTTCTTCTTCATATGTTGACTTGAGCGTTAGAGTGTTAACATTACACATACCCCCACTCCACTTTATCAAAAGTCGTAATCTACCGCCACCTCCGTTCAAACTTATGACTTCTAGTTCCAGATCAAAACACTAATAATACCAAACAATAAAAAAAAAACATCTCATTTTTACTTATTTACCAACCTTCTTATTTCCTTCTGTATTTTTTCTTGTAGTTGTATTTCTTTAACTTTATTTTCTCAATTAAACACAACTTTAAGGATATCATGCATTTGGGGATATAAATATAAACGGGAGTATAAAGTTAAAAACAAACAAAAAATTCAAAGTACCATCCAAGAGAATGAAGTAATTCGGCAGGCTCATTGTTATGGGCTGGTCTGGAAGGCCCATTGAACTTGCTTGGCAGTATTTTCCATTTCCAGGAGATGGTAAACATTCTTCTAACGGGGATTGAAACTTCATCCCAATCATGTCAGAATATACATTCATCCAAGCAAGCTTACAATCAAGCCAAAAAGTGCCTTTGGTTTTGTCTAAATAGCACAACAAGTACCAAATGATAGTGTTGCGCCTGTATCGATCTTCCAAATCTTATTTTTCTTGTAAATGTGCATAAAAACAAGAAATTTGGGGCACTACCAAAGATATTGATGCCCAACACACATAAAGTCAGGGGTGTTATTGGAGACACTTTGTGCGTCTGGCTAAAGCAATCACTTCCCCATATAAGGTAACAGATGATGTCGGAGACACCTTGTATGTTCGACAAAAGAAATCAAGTCCCCACATAAAGGCAGGGGTGTTTATGGAAATATTTTGTACATCGGGCTAAAGAAATCACTTCTCCACATAAAGTCAAGGGTACTGTTGGAGACGTTTTGTACATACGAATAAAGCAATCGCTTCCCTACATAAATTCAGGGGTGTTATCGAAGATGCTTTATACGTCTTGCTAAAGAAATCAATTCCCCATAGTTAATCACGACCAACCCCTGTCTGACAGCTAGCCACTCTATATACCATGGCGGATTGGCCATTCGTCTACCTCTGATTGGGTTTTCACCCAACGAGAGGAAGGGGAACTGAACCTTAGCCGAGACCGGCCATAGTTACGTCCAATAAACTTTGAGGTAACGCCTCTTAAATTCGTAAAAATTTAAAGTTGTGCACTCAGGATCACACAGGTATAAAAGTATATTGTAACTATATTTTCTTTTTTATTGTGTCTAACCATGTTATGTTTTACTAGATACATATGGCAATGAATAAACTCAGTTATGTGTCTAATTATGTTTACTTTCTGCATTTAGAAATTTCTCTTTGACACTTCAAAATTTCTAGTAATTTCAATTAATAAAATAAGAATAATGTTTTCTTTTTCTAAATGTTTTGGTTGTGTATGTATGTATAATTAAATTATTGTAATATATCTTTACTCATATTTTTGATTCCAATAAAAGGGGAGGAGCGTACTCTCAGGAAGAGTAGAGTATACTTTCTACTAAATTGAGGGGGAGTTTGATTACTCAAAATATTTTTATTTATCTTTTGTTTATCATTTCCTAAAGAGATGCATTGTCATCATTAAAAAGAGGAAGAATGTGTGATCTTTTTTTGCACGTGATATGCCTTTAATAAGGACAACTAAGATGAGAACTAGCCTTTGATAAATAATTGCGCTCAATGGTGTCGATTGGTCTTTAATGACTACTATTAAAACTCAAGCATAAAGCGGTTAAAGATTCAAACCAAAGTATTAAGGTTTGATGGATTTGTCTCTTCGATGATGGAAACCAAAT
This sequence comes from Lathyrus sativus, assembly GCA_963859935.3. Classification (NCBI taxonomy): domain Eukaryota; kingdom Viridiplantae; phylum Streptophyta; class Magnoliopsida; order Fabales; family Fabaceae; genus Lathyrus; species Lathyrus sativus. The sequence continues at coordinate 581,649,143 of OZ012741.1, read as the reverse complement.
AGAATATAACTTAATCTTTAACTCAAGTAAACTCAAGCAAGTATTTATAAGGATGAAGCATCTGAAAAGTCTTGAAGTATAAGAAAATTCTACCTAAATTAATTTGAGTGAATATATTGTAAAGTATAAGGGCATTCTCGTAAAAGTGCATGGCTAAATCACACACACACATAAACTTGCTTTCAAACTTATTTTTCTCAAGAAAATTTTTTCAGAAAATATCTTGAAGTCATGTTAGATGATTTAGGAGCTATCAGAAAAGCTATGGACAAATTTTTGTCTTTGCCAATCGATTGGCACCTTAACCCATTCGATTGAGTTAGTTCAAAAATGCACCCTCGGCAATTAAGACAACATCTTAAAGAAGTGTAACCGCTAAATATATTTCCTTTCCATTTTTAACCTAGTAACCATTATGCCTAAAGTGGCGCTTCTAAAGGTAAAGGCAACGCTTTTTTATGAAAAAAGCGCTGCTATAGGCCCCCCTTAGAAGCACTTTTAGCAGCGCTTTTTCCCTCTTTAGCAGCGCTTTCAGAAGCGCTGCCTATTCCCCTCCCCTCCCTTTAGCAGCGCTTTTTATAAGCGCTGCCTATTCCCTCCCCCCCCCTTTAGCAGCGCTTTTTATAAGCGCTGCCTATTCCCCCCCCCCCCTTCCCCCTCTTATAGCAGCGCTTTTTTGAGCGCTCTCTATGCTCCCCTATAGCAGCGCTTTTTTGTAAAAGTGTTGTCTATTCTTCACGATTTTAATTTTTTTTTTAAATAATCACTTTTTTATTTTTTTTCCGATAAACCTGCTTATAACAATTACATTCCCTGCTTATAATTCAGGCCTTTAACTCAACACTTTGTCCTTATAGATACATTGTAATTCAACACTTTAGTCATAATCATTGTAATTCACATACTTCACAAATACAGTCAATTTACATTATGTAATTCACATACTTCACAAATACATTATATAATTCAACACAATCCGATCCTCAGAACAAATTCACAAATATACAGTTAATTTACATATAATTACAAAACCGATAACTTTACACATAGATACGACTTCCAGAAATATTATTATACCACATCAATATTTGACGATACATATACCTTATACAATTATCAACTCAATAATGTATTGACACCATTCCTCCTTAATTTCTTCCAATCTTGCTTTCGAGTATGTACCACACTTGAATTCATCAAAGTACTACATAATATAACAGAACATGCACGATTTAGTTTTAAAACTTATTACTCAGATGAAATATCGGTTAATTATTAAAATAAATCATATAACTTATGAATTGATCCATACCATGATTGGAATATCAATTTGACCCGAGTGAATAATTTCCTTCATAAAGCGCAATACAAAATATCCGTAATCAATCCCATTGTGCTGACGAGGACATTGTAAATGGAAAAAACAAACGATCATGTATGAGGATATATAGTTTAAATAGTTTTATCAAGTAGAATCACTATAACAGTAAAAAATGTGAAATATACCTGCACTCTGATCCAGCTAATGTTGTTAGCCTTCCTTTTTGGCACTGTTGCTTCTCTTTGCGATCGAAATATTTGTATAGATCTAACATAATATAAACGAATATTTAGAACAATCTCACATAATAAATAAACATAATTATTCAGAACAGTATATCTCATCACTTACGTATCAACCATAGTCTTCATATCAGGATATTTTGTTTGATCGTCATCCAACGAATCCAGATAATACACTATTTCTTTCATCGGATTAATCGCGACCAACAACCAGTGTCCACTGTAAAATAAGACAAAAGTTTAGACGGAAATTTTATATAGAATGGCAAAAAATGAATAATTATAATAAATGAATTTAGAATGAAATCTAACCCATGACCAGTGTTATATGGCAACAAGTACAACTTCTCTGTATCTGCGGCCATAAATGATTTGACTATGTAATCTCTGACCACATCTGGAGTGTGCTCGATTGACCGTGCGTTGATACAGTTAGCAGATAAGAATGTGAATCTTGAAGTCAAACCATGCGGGACCAACATCTTGTCATACAATAACCTTAAATAAAAACATAATCAACATTAGAATATTCATTTAAATGAGTAAATAATTTGTTCAAGTATTTAATTAAAATTGATCGGAGTACTACCTTATGTAGGAATGCATAACACCAATGCCCAATTCAGAATGTTGGAAAATCTGGTCCAAATCCTCCTTGGCAATTGTTTTGGCATATTCAAAACTGAAAATACCTTCCTGCATAGGTATTTGATGGATGCCACCCTCAGCCACATCTGTTGTTCCTACATATGTTTCAAGGCACAACCTAAATCAAGGAACATATGCTTTTTTTGGCTCGCCCGTTTTTTTGTTGGGCACCTTGCTAGATTCAGGCATTTTACCCTTGCTGGCTTGTTGCAACTGTTGATCATGAACCTAAAAGTAATATAAATTCAGTAATTAATGTATAATAAGATCATCATGTAAATGTAATAGTACCTGTTTTTTTGATGCAGCTGAATCGGTTTTCCGCACAATAATTCCATTTTCTTTTGATTTGGATTTTGAAGGAGTCTAAGATCATCATGTAAATAAGTAAATGTAAATGTAAGGATAACTTTCATGTAACTATATACTTACTATTTTTCATGTATGGGTTGTAAGCGTGCATATCCCTAACGCCCTTTTTTTGTATGGATACACGGGTTTTGATGCCCGTTTTTGATTTACGTCACTCATAACCTGAAAAAACAAGTTTAAGTCATATCTGAACTGTTGTGGAAGAAGTATATATATTATACACTGTTCATGATACATTGTACTTACGCAAAATTCTTTGGTTCTTTATTTGGCAACAAATGTATCTCGTTCTTCATCTGAAATCAGATCAGCGTACTTCTTTGGACGCTCTGATTCGACAAAGTTTCCATCAAAATCTTTAAGAAACTTGTTCGTTAAAAACGCTCTAAATCCTCTCAGTCGTTTTCCGGCCAATTGAAGATAATATTTTCTCCTGCAATCATCAATATTAAAAGATCTCTGCAAAAAAATAAACATACATATAACATGTTAGTATAATTAATTTAAAGATGTAACCGTCAACATAATTAAAAAATATCAAATATCATACATGTATCTCGCTCCAAATTTTGTCTTTAGCCGGTTGTAACGAAGGAATTCTCCAATTATTGCAAGTAATTGGAATTTACGAACGAACAAGTGCTCCAATGTAACTTGTCAGCATCGCACCGTTAGGCTCAATTAACTGATCTCTTTCATTCCAATGCAAGTCATACTTTACACCTTTATCTCTCGCACGGATGATTTTTTTTCATAATCGTTATTCCTATTTTGATATCGCCTTCCACGTCTTTTGTTGTTTCGTTTCCATCATGTGAATTTTCCTCTTTGGTGGCCATAATACCTGTAATTCAGAAAAACCAAATTATCAAATGAATGACAAATATGTAAATAAGAAATATATACACAAGAAATATATAAATAAGAAAAACATATATATAATTTTATTGCATGATATAAATATGTAATTTTATTGAATGAGACAATATGTAATTTTATAAGTACCTTTGTCACTAACGTCTCTTTCTTTTCTTCGTTGGAACGTGGTTTACTTGTCTCTTAACAACACGGACGGATAGATTGATCCAACTTCCCTTGTTATGATCATTTCTAATATATGATTCGTTCGCTCTAATATTCTCATCTGCATCATCTATAATATAAGGTTCCTTCTCAACAACAACATCACCCTTATCTCCAATGTTATCATCGATTACTTTGTTGGAAAAAAGAACTATAGACCATTTCGTACTTGTCGGATCAGTGATATAGAACACTTGTTTAGCTTTCCTGGCTAGAATAAAAGGCTCATCTTTGTATCCCACCTTATTAAGATCCACTTGCAAAAATCCTGAGTTATCCATTCGTATGCCACTATTATTTTCAACCCACTTGCATCCAAAGAAAGGAATCTAAAACTTCTCATAATCAAACACCCAAATGCGTTCGATAACCCTAAAATACGACATATTTGCATATTTGAGGTTTAAGTCCTTCACACTTGAAATGTGCATTGATTATGCAAGCACAGTGACACCGTTATTTTGCATTGTACTTTTATCATCTTGTTCTTTGGTATAAAATGTGTATCCATTAACTGCGTATGCGCTATAAGAAAACACATGCAAACTTGGACCATATGCTAAACATCTCAACCTTTCTGTTATTGAAGTGGGATCAAAATAAAACTTTGAAAAAATATGATCCTTGAACCATGTTATAAAACTTCGATTGTGCTCACGTACTATCCAATTTTCATTTCTATTCAGATTTAAACCTCGGAGAACGTCCTTGTGCATTTCAGCATATGGCTCAACCTCAATGTCATTGTGCAGAACATACAAATGCACTTGCTCCCGTTCATCCCTTGAAACTGTCACAACTTTATTTTACAATTAACTGTTTTCCTACTATTTTTTCAACAACATGAGATTTTGGGAGGCCAATGGATTGAACATTGGAAAAATATTCAGTACAAAACTCAATCGCTTCTTTAACAATGTATCGTTCAAAAATACAACCCTCTGGTCGACTACGATTTTTCACATACCCTTTCAATATTTTCATATAACGTTCAACAAGGTACATCCATCTCATATAAGTTGGTCCACACAGTTGTGTCTCTTTCACAAGATGAACAACTAGATGTACCATTATGTCAAAAAATGATGGAGGAAAATACATTTCAATCTCACACAAAGTAATAACTATTTCTTTTTGCAATGTTGGTAAGATCGCAGGATCGATCACCTTACTACAAATAGACCTGAAGAAAAAACACAATTTAGTTATTGCGCTTCTCACTTTTTCTGGCAAAATAGAACATATACCTATTGGTAGAAAGTGTTCTATTATAACATGGCAATCATGTGTCTTTAAACTCTTTAACTTGACGTCTTTTATAGAAACAAGTCTTCTAATATCTGAAGAGTATCCTTCTAGAACTTTAACTTCACTCAGAAACTTACACAAAATCTTTTTCTCCTTTCTAGATAAAGTATAAGCAGCAGGTGGTAGATATGTTCGATTTTCTTTCTTCAAGGGTCCTAATTCATTTCTTGTTCCCATTGTTACCAAGTTTTTTCTTGCTTTAAGGCCATCCTTAGACTTTTCTTGTATATTGAGTAACGTACCAATAACACTTTCAAATACATTTTTTTCAATATGCATAACATCAAGAAAATGTCTTACATACAACGACTTCCAATATGGCAACTCAAAAAAAATTGACCTCTTCTTCCACCCATGCGTGACAATCGTATGAGAAAAAGGCTTCCCAAACATAGTACTCGCATCTTTCACCTTTTCAAAAATTTGTTCACCGATCAATGTAGGTGGAGCTCTACGTTATTCTGAATTTCCATTGAATGCTTTTCTCCACCCACAGTAGTGATGATTAGAATTTAAGAATCTATGATGACCAAGAAAGACATTCTTCTGACCAAATTCCAATCACGTCCAATCTGTGTTTTCTTCACAGATAGGACACACACATTGACCTTTAATGCTATACCCCGATAGATTTCCGTATGCTAGAAAATCATTAATTGTGCCAAACAACATCACCCTCAAATTGAAACTTTCTTTCTTATATCCATCATAAACCTCCACGTCGTTCTCCCACAAACTCTTTAAGTCTTCGACTAAAGGTGTCAAGTATAGGTCTATGTCATTTCCTGGTTGTTTAGGGCCAGAAATTAACATAGATAACATCATGTACTAACGCTTCATACATAGCCATGGAGGTAGGTTATAAATCATAATAATTACAGGCCATGTGGAACGTGAGATACTTTGCAAACCATACGGATTCATTCCATCAGTCGATAATGCCAAGCGAAGGTTTCTAGCTTCTTCTCCAAAATCAAGATACTCATTATCAATTTTCATCCACTGTGGTAAATCTGTTGGATGTCGATACTTCCCATCTATAATTCTATCATCTGCATGCCAAGTCAGGTGTTTTGCATCTGTTTCACTATGAAACATGCGTCTAAATATCGGAATTATAGGAAAATACCATAAGACTTTTGCTGGTGACAACTTTTTCTTATACCGAGATACACCGCATTTAGGACACTCGTTTAATGATGCATATTCATTTCGAAACAAAACACAATCATTTGGACAAGCATGTATCTTATCATAGCTCATGCCAATAGAGCATAACATTTTTTTAGCTTCATAGGTTCGATTGAGAAGAACATTATCCTCCGGAAGCATCTCTTGTAGTAGGGCTAACAACTCTGTGAAACTTTTATCCGACCATCCATTACCCACCTTTAAGTTGTACAACTTTAATACCACAGACAATCTTGTGAAAGTAGTGCAACCTCTATACAACGGTTTCTCTGTATCGCTTACCAACCTCTCAAACATCTTAGGACAATCCTGAAGATCTTCTTCAAGTGCTTCTGCAATCTCTTCGACTCGATCACAATCATATGTATCCCTGCCATTGTCCTTTGAAGCATAGGTTGTATTATCCCCGGGTTCGACATTCTCGTTACTTATCTCACCATGTAATGTCCAACATGTATAACTTCGATCAATTCCATATCTCATTAAATGAGATTCCAACTGAACGGCATCAATTCGACGCCCATAACAACAACCTAAGCAAGGACATGTGATCCTACTGGGGTCTTTGGCGTGTTCAACTGCAAACTTAACGAATTTCGATACCTCATTCTCGTACTTTTTTGACAATCGATTAGAAGACATCCATTTTTTATCCATACTAATTAAGTAGGCTAAACTAAACTAAGAAAGTTAAACAAAAACAGCGATTACCTGTAAAGAAATCACTAACTTCTAAGAAAGCTACACAGTAGGATTCTTGAAAACGATCACAACCTTTCTCTTCACAGATAACCCCTATAACAGACAAAATTAATAACATCATCAACTCTTGAAACGATCACAAACTTGCAATAATGTAACAACTTCTTATATAGTTGATAATTTCTTTTAATAAAGCCTTATAATATTAAAAGAAAAAGGTGGAACAACTAAGGAACTATAAAATGAGGAACAAAATAAAATACCATAAAACAGACTACTCATATTTCATACGAACTACTTGACATAAATATTAGTACAATTTAAGAGTTTTTTGAGTACGTACATATGAATTATTCTATTTTAGCATATTCAAACTATGAAAAAAAAATGCTCTATCAAGTTACATTAATATTTTTTAATTAATTATATGACGTGGGTGGATGATGAATTTTATTAAATGATAATGTAAACTTATTTTTCACATGTGAATTCATTACCTTTAATCTCCCAAACTATTGTTATTTGAATTCTATACTAAAAGTTATATTGAATGTGTTATATAGATAAGTTAAAAACAAACATATCTATTCCATTTCTCTCACTTTTCCCTTCCTTTTTTGATTCTATTCATTCTCCATTTGTACAACTTTTACACACTAACTTCACTTTCCTCGCAGCATTCATGTAATTGTTGCAATCTCTCACTATCGACTAACCTTCAATCTCTCACTATCGTAATTCCGTCTAATTGCAAAAACTAACTGCAATAGTTCTAACAGTGTTACAATTCAAAAACTAACTTCTTCATGAAATCCTTAACACTAAATTTACAACCAATAAACAATATCAGTTTCAATCCAAAGTTCAAATGTACCACCATATTCACTAACTTTACAACCAATAAATTAACAATCAGTTTTAATCCAAAGATTAAATCTATTAGTTTAGAAAAATGAAAAACTAAGAGAATAATCGAGAAAAATGAAAAATAAAAAACTTCAAATACCGAAAAAATGGCGGAAATGCGCTACAGAATGAACGGACGGAGGCTGTCGAAAACGGACGGACAAACGGCGGCGAAATGCAATGCAGACGAAATGAACGGAGGACAGCAACAGACGGCGGCACTCGGACGGAGGGAATGGACGGAATCGGTCGTGGTGAATAGGGCATTAACGTTTGCGAGAGGAGAAAGAAGGAAAGAAGTATACACGACTATTCTGTTTCTATTAAAATTCTGGTGGGTATTTTAAAATTTATTCTACTTAAACCTATAGCAGCGCTTTTGCATGGCCTTTAGCAGTGCTTTTACAAAGCGCTCTCTAAGGTCTGCCTTAGGCAGGACCTATAGCAGCGCTTTTTAAAAGCGCTTTCTTATGTACCCCCTATAGCAGCGCTTTTGAAGAAAGCGCTTTCTTAGAGCCCCCTTTAGCAGCGCTTTTAGAAAACGCTCTCGTAGGTTAGACCTATAGCAGCGCTTTCTTAGGGCATACATTTAGCAACGCTTTTCATAAAGCGCTTTCTTAGGGCCCCCCTTTAGCACCGCTTTTCATAAAGCGTTGTCTAAAGTATGCTATTTTTTTTCTTTTTTTTTCGTGACTCTTTAGCAGCGCTTTTTCATAAAGCGCTGTCTTTTTATACACTGCCAAATGTCATTTCTGGCGTAGTGAACCTAGTAATTTAAAGGCAACCAATCGATTGGTGTATGTTGCTAATCAATTGGAAAGGCATAAAAGGTCGTACAACTTTTTCCTTTTTCGTGTCAACCTCTAGCCTATAAATAGAGGTCTCTTCCTGCTTTCAAAAGCATCCATAAAACTTTATTTTGTTTCTCACTTCTCACTCTCTGTAAAAATTCTTTTTCTATACTTTCTCTTATTAAAATTTTAGCCAAAGTGCTTTTCGAACAAGTCATTTTGCTAGTGAGGAAGTTGTAACTATGGAGGGGTAGTTCTGTAAGTTCATAAAGGAAGTTTTGTTTATACTTTGATTGAATATTATATCGATTTATGGATTTCTTGTTTAGGTTTGAAGTTAAACCCATAAAAAACTTATATTTGGCATTTGGGTGATCAAGTCTCTATTTAGGTTCGAGATCATTCTGTGATTAAATATCGTAGGTTCTTGGTTAGCCCGCAATAAAACCAAATTTAGGTTAAAGCTCAACCCAATGTTAAAAGCTTGTTTCAGTTCAAGATCAGCCAAATGGTAATCTCACAGGTTATTGGTTAGCCTGGTATAAAATCAAAGTTTTGGTTCACGAGCTCATCCCGATATTAAAAGTTCTCAAAGTTTGTTTTAAACTTGAAGACTAAGCGCTCCAAGATTCTTGTCAAGAGTTCAACCTACTAAAAGCTCTTAAGTTTATTGGATACTCTCTTGACCAATTCATGGGGACATGACTAATTCATTTTTTACTAAACTTGTATAACTCTTGGTGTTCTTCTCTTTTTTTAACTCTTTACATTACTACAATTTATCTCTTGCAATTGATTTTCCGCTGTATAACTATAGAACTTTTTTTAAAATGTTTTAAAACTTTGATTTTAAGCCTAAATATTTTTCAAATTCAAGTTTTTCTAAAACACGACTTTAAAGATATCATGCATTTGGGGGTATAAATATAAACGGGGTATAAAATTAAGAAGAAAAAAAATTCAAAACCACATATCCAATAGAATGAAGTAATCGGACAGAGTCATTATAATGGGCTGGTTTGGAAGGCCCATTGAACTTGTTTGGCAGTATTTTCCATTTCCAGAAGATGGTAAATATTCTTCTAATGGGGATTGAAACTTCATCCCAATCATGCCAGAATATACATTCATCCAAGCAAATACCACCACAGTTGATATTGCTTAAAAATGTTTAGTTTCTCACTATACATAACATGATTTCTTAGAATAGTCGAACATGAATTCGAACATCTCAAATTTTACATTCGTTTGCACCAAATGATCTGCTGTACACGTTTATGGTGTTGTGTTGGGCTACAGTAATTTATAAAAATTAAAGCAAATTGGATTGGGTGATTTTGATGGGCATTCTAATAACCAACAATCGGCATTTTAATAAGCATATGTCGGGCAACAATAATTTTTAACTACTACTACCAAAATTACTATTAAATAAATATATCATATATTTGTAATATTTTAATTATTTTACAACTCTTTAGTATGAATTATTTAAATTAAAATATACTTATTATAAACATTTATTTTTATATTTATATTTAAAACTGATTTGGTTTTCCATAAATTTTGTGATTCAAAACTAAGGCAACTAAGATTTAAGTGTCGGTAGTGGTGATGGTGGTATAAGTATAAAATGAATGAGTAGTAGCAATATGGATTCATTGGATTGTGATAGCGTAGTTGTCGTGCGACTTAATTTGGTTGCAGTGTTAATATAGCTGCATAATCATCATGATAACGATTCTGATTGTGAGAATTAGAGGCATCAGTATGACAGCAGCAGAGCAATGAAAGTGACACCACTAGCAAATAAGTTACTGTCTAACAAAATTTGGGTCTAAACTTTTGGCCTACTAAGTTTGATGTAAACAAGTACTCTATTTAGCTAAGCATGTGTTTAATTATGCTTTGACTAGAATTAATTTGACTAATTAATATTTGATAATGGTTAATTAAAATAAAATAAAAATAGTATTGATATGTCTATGGATTGAGTTTCCGAGTTTTCAAAATTTAAAATTTCAATTAGGCTATCAGAATCAAATATCAACAAATTTAAATGAGTTGGTTTAAATTAAACTTTTACATAATTTTTTTTATGGGAAGATAATTTAATCGAAATAACAAGTTCAACATGCTAAACTTCTGGGATTTTCAGGGGTAGCAACAGGACACACATGTCTTTAGAAATATGATGTCGAATACACGTGAACTCGAGAAGACGATATTTTGCATCAAATGAAGTGACACCAATGATATATGTTGGATCACTCTACTATGTCTCAATTTGTCTCAATTGTTAAATATTTTATCTTTAATTAAATTATAAAAATTATATCATAATCAAAGAAGTCAAATCTAATAACAGATCAGACAAGATCAATCAAACTAGATATATTAAAAAAATTCTAAAGTTAACTTCACTCGATAAAATCAGAAGAACATAGTGAGATTTTTACTGTTCTACCCCATTGTTGAAATTTATATACCAAATTACCCCATTCTGAATTTTTTTTACCCAGATGCCCTAAAGTTAGTACGTGCTCGTCCACTGAGATGACGAGCAGATGAAGGCATTTCGTGCATGAAGGTGCTCGTCCACTGGGTTGGCGAGCACCTTAGTATTTTAATATTTTTCATTTTTTCAGATTATTTTATTATATAAATCTTTTATTTAATAATTTTAATTATTAAAAATATATTATATTAATTTAATAATTATATATTAATTAAAAATAATTTTTTGTTCAATATTAAAATTAAATATAATAAAAAATATATATTAAGAAATAAAATTTATTCAAACAAAATTAAATGCAATAAATATTTTTGTATTGATTATTGACAAATAAAATACATCAAAAATGTTGTCTGTTCCGCACCTAGTGCCATTTTTTAGTCGATGTCCCCTGCCCATACGTTCATTTGTATTTATTCTAGGTGATGGAGATGAATCAGAAGACATATCTTGATCGTGATGTGTTGTAGGGGTCCACTTGCCTTGAAGGGGAGGCCCGCTTATGTTGTAGGTTGCTCCCAAGAAGGTCATCAATGTTAAAATCTGACATTTGCATTAGTTGATCCTTCGTCAGCAAAAATGTTGGAATGAATACGATGGTTGTGGTGGTTGGGTGTAGGTATTGAGTTGGGTATGTTGGAGGGTTGGGTATTAGACATCATCATCCGTGAAGGTGGAAGTGGGTTGAGAGAATGAAGTGTTGAAGGTTTGTTGTTGAGATGTGGGGTTTGATTGGTCAAAGTTTGGCGGAGGAACTAGAGTGAACTGTAAGGGTGGTCGAAGGGTGGATTGATGTTGATATTGTTGGTTGTAGTTGTAGTGGTAGTTTTGTTAAGGGAGTGGAGTGTTGGGAGTTTGGTGTTGGGATGATGTTACATAGAATGTGTGTTGTTCGGTGGTCTGTGTGCGATGGGATGTATGTTGAGCGGATGAAGATGTGTGTCCCCCAAATTGGGATATGTACATTGGTGGCACATCCTGATGCATTAGTGCGGCAGTTGGTTCGTGTTAAAGACGAACCTTGTATACAAGGGTCGATTAAAAATTGGTCTTGAGCAATATACACATAAAGAATTGCATGAAACCAATTTAAATACTCTTGACTTGACTTGTGTTCACCAACTATCGCGCCCTTCTGCAAAACCAATGTCTTCTATGTTTCCATTCATTCACGTCGTCTTTGTTTAATTCTCGCCAATGAACTTTTGGATTGTTTTCATTGTCATTGTGTGGTATTCCCTTAGACACCTTGGCGGGGAAGGAATTTCTTGTTCAAACCCGAACTGGAGTTTGACCCTATTTGTTTCATGCATTTCAACAGTATAGAAACAGATAAGAGAAGTTGTAGCACTCCAGATCTGGCTGTCTCTAAGATTGGGCACCGAGAATTGAATGTACGGCCTCCATTTAAACTGCCACAAATAAAAAATTAGAATACAATTAAGAAATATATGCAAAATGTAGGTTCTATGGTTTCAAACTCATGTTTTTTCTTTCATGTGATCCAGTGCATTTCGATACCCTTGTAGATGGAAATGAGGATTAGCGTCGTAATTCATACGTCTTGGTCCATCTTGCAGAAACAAAAAAAAATGTTAGGTATAGTTGATTAAGAAGATAATAAAGTTCATTTTTATATTAGTAATACCTTCGAGCGCATGGAAATGACGACTGCAATGTACTAACAGGAGCAAACAAGGGTATACGCGTGAATGCCCAAGTAGTGAGTAGTACGACA